>JARWLC010000012.1:38528876-38566376 GCA_033318265.1 Phyllotis vaccarum | reverse complement strand
TCATTGATAAATATTATATTCCATCAGGATCCTCAATAAAACAACTAAAACCCCATACCAGTCCTGAAATCTTCACTATATTATTTCCTGTGTTCATTGAACTAGATATCAAGCATCATGTCTCTCATACCCAATTCTCTTACTATAAATGCTACATCATTTTCCAGTACTAGCCTATCAGTAAGAACCAAATACCTAGCATAGGACCTTACCCCATATTCGAGCTACTTTGACAGATTACAATATATTTTCTGGTCCATCAGCAATTTGGGAAACATCCTTGTACTTTCTCTGAAGACCACATTCATCAGGGATGTATTTCACTTCATAATACCTAGAGAAAGATAGCTCTTACAGGATTTTCTTCACAAACAATTTACTCTGACTCTTCCTCTAGGCAGACAACTGTTTGTGAGTGTTTCTTCCTCCAGATGAATAATCATGCAATGGTTGACACAGCAAAAAGGGTAGCCATTCTGTTCTACAGGAAAAGATACTGGGCTTGGCCTGGTAAATGGTCCTTTCTTAGATAGCTCAACTACAGTATCTTGACTTTTCACTCATAGTTAAGGCCATGCAACTGATCCTTCTAAATTCATGTTTGGTTATATCATGTCCCTGTTTGAGTATCAATTTGTTGGGTGATTATTTCTGGGGTTATGTAAATAAGTCTATTCACTCCAGATAGGTCATTAACATTAGAACAAAGTAAGGAGTTCCTTCAAGTCCAGCTTGGTGAATCAATAAATTTACTGGATCTACTCAGAGAACCATGGGTGACACATCACCAAAAAGTCCCATGAAACATAGCAATGGCCTCCTAATGCTTAAATTGTGTTGTCTGTCAAGCTATTTTCTACGTTCTCTAGCACACCCCAGTATAACATGCAGCAGCTGGCAGTAGAGTTGGAATCTCAGATAACGGTCCTGTGGCCCTCCCCTGTCTGCTTTTATGAGAGAATATTAATAGTCCTGTCCCATTATCATCCATCACACTGCTGTGTGATTTCACTTACTCCAGTGCCATGATTACTAGATCAGGGTAGCTTGTAGGTCACTTTGGCAATCTCTGCTGCATGCTGATAGTGGTCACATTAGATTTGTAGGAAGCCATTTTACTATTGTACCTGTCTTAAATGCTGGACACCATATCGTATGTTAGAAGACCCAGAAATCATCCAACTTAATGTTAGTTATTTTCTGTTAGAAAAATAATAGGAAAAAAACTTCAGTCTTCTGCTAAAGTATAGAAGGAGTGTTTTCGCAGTAATTAAATTTTAAGTTCTCATTTCAGTGAAAAGATGGGTGTATAAGGAAAAATGTAAAAGAATTGTATTTCAAAATCTACCGGAGGGAAGTTAACAGAAGTGAGAAGGGTTACAATGTATTGCCTCAAGGTACAAGAAATAAAGCAGTTAGGCCATAGGTGGGACCATGCTCTAAGACACCTAGGGGGAAAAAAAATAAACATTCTTAAATGGCTTTAACTTGCATTTTTTCTTTCCAAACAAAAAACAAGAGCAGATTCCTAGTTCGGGAGAACAAAGTCTGGCAAGAAACAATTGCAGATAAAATAGAGAGGTGTATTTGTTTAAAGCAGACAGACAACATTGTAATTGTTCTTGTGTTTACCTGGGGTTGCATGGAAAAGAAGACCAGGAAAATGCCCATGCTCTGCAGTGACACTGTGACACTTTATTTTGCTCTGGTACATGTGGTTTCTCCCCCACAGTCATACTTGAGATATTTCTAGCAGAAATAGCCTTAGATCTCTAATTTATATCATGTTTTATCTTCCCTATCCTGGCAGTAAACAAGGTATATATTCATCTATTCATCGTGGCCTTTTGCTTAGAGTGACCTTGGTCAATAACACTATCCTGATTTTCAGATAGAGTTCTGCTGTCTTCTGTTCTTAGGGTCATCTCAATCCCATTGCAGGGATGCAATGAAGATTTTATAACTGGTCCAATAGGGTAACCTCACTGAAGGGAAAATTGGGACACACATACATACAGAAAACCAAATGTCTGTGTCCCTGGACCAGCAGCAGCAAAGCCAGAGTCAGAGGCACAGCTCCATGTTGCTGCCTGCAGCAACCTTAATGTTCTTGCAGAGACCTCTGGCCAGCTGAGGCCAAATTTCTTGCCTGTGTTACATAATTTCAGGATGAGTCACTATGAAGCAAAGCTAGAGTTTACTAAGAGATTTTTTTAAATGTAGAATTAAGAACAGCATTAATAGAAAGCCACTCAGATAGAGTCACACTAAGAGTGTTGGCAATGCATTGTATAAGGTTTGGCAGCTTCTGAAGTCACATCAAGGTAGCTTGATTTGTTTCTTTTATTAGACTTGTTTCTTCCTTTTTGGTAAGTGTGATCTTGTAACCTATAGGTTTTAAGAATCAAAGAAATCTTAGGCCACAGGGTTCTAAAGACTTATGCTTTTACTGTAAACAAGGTTTGTAGCCAGAAAATGGCAGGTTCAAGGGTAGAAAAGGAGCGAGGCATGTGCATTTAGGCCTTAGGGCTGACTAATTTTAATATCTGTGTTTGAAAGGCGACTATGTAAAAAGAATCTTGTTTCTATGCAAACAATATTCACAGAAAAAAAAATGTGTTGATCATGCTATAATTCTTTACCCTTCACTGAAACTTACACCAGACTTCAGAGTAAGGGATTTCTTCCCTTCCCAACATTCCTTGAATTTTCTCTGCCCTACTCTGCCTCACCAAGAACACTAACCTACCCCCCCCCCCAAGGCTTCACAGTACCTCCGCTTCATTATTAGAGCAACCCATTTCAGTTATTTACTCTGTGTTTGCTTCCAGCACACTGCCTGAGGCAGGTGACCCATTTTCTATTTTAAAGTAGCCTGTAAGTTTACTGATGTAAGCACCCTAGATATCCCAGGCTAACAGTCTTTGTGCAAACTATATCATCTTCTTGTGACTCAGTTTCCCCAACTGGAAAGAAAGTCTGTTGTGAGTCTTTATCTGTCCTGCCTACCAGCTCCCAGATCACAACACAGAGACTTATTATTAATTATAAAAGCTCTGTTAATAGCTTAGGCCTGTTTCTAACTAGCTCTTATATCTTAAATTAACCCATTTCTATTACATTATGTGCTGCCACATAGCTCACAACTTGTTACCTCATCTCCTACATGTCATGCTTCTTCTAAGTCTCCTCACGACTCTGACATTCTTCTTCTCAACATTCTTCGTGTCTGAAAATCCTACTTAGCTACTTGCCATTCCGTTGTTTATGAAACCAATAAGAGTGATATATCTTTACACAGTGTAATCTAATATCTCAAAACAAAAAGCTTCTTTTTGAATAACAGATTTGGAAGCATTTCAAGTATTTTAAAATTTACCTTGAAGAGTCATAAACAAAATTAATGTTTCTTCTTCTCTGGTCTGGTTTTCTCCTTTTCTCATATGTATATTTGAGAATTTCACACATTAGTATACTGTGTTGGCATCATTTCAACCCTTCTCTCAAATTCATAACCTCTTCTTCTGTAATTATTTTTGTCATAGTTTTCTCTTCTTAGTAAATTTATTATTATTCTAAATAATACAGATTGTTTCACTTATTAGATAAATATGTTAAGATGGATTTCAGGAGAGATTTTGTAAAGCTGGTTACTGCAGAAGGGGAGTCTGGGATAAGAGATTCAACAGCAAACCATGGAACCAAGGAAAATCCTTACATGTATAGACTGAGATGAGGGTGGGCTTAGAGGAGAGAGATGTCTGAGTTCAGCGGATGAAGGAAAGTGCTGGAAGGAACATGAGGCATGCCAGATCCTCTCAACAGAGGCAGCATCTGTGAACTATTATAAGTTGAGTTCTCAAATTTCAAGACAGCTCAAAATCAACTTGATTGTTTTTTTAAAATATAGATTCCTCAACCTATGGTTCTGATAGAGTGGTTCTCAAGTGGAGCCCAAAAACCTACATTTTGATGAATTTTCATAAGCTGACATTCCAGAGGAAATCGTCAGACATAAAACATTAAAAGGCAAGTGTTGCAATGGGGTTTCTTGGTTCCGGACGGCCAGAGGCCCAGACCCTGCTGCGCCAGACTCTTTAGCCGCCCACCGCTGCTGTTCAGGCCCCCAGAAATGATTCAGATGCTTATATTAACTTCATGCTGTTTGGCCTATGGCTCAGGCACATTGCTAGCTAGCTCTTACATCTTAAATCAACCCATTTCTATTAATTTGTCTGCCACGTGGCCGTGGCTCACCTGTGCTCCTTACATGTTGCTCCTTGGGCAGCTTGCTTGATCTGTCCCTGACTCCGCCCTTCCTTTCCTACCTATTCTGATTCCTCTGCCTACTTTTTCTATGGTGCCTGTCAAGGGCCAAAATAGCTCCTTCATTTAAAGATTGAGATTCACAGCATACAGAAAGGCATTTCCACATCAGGCAAGGCTAGATTTTCTGGACCCTGCCTCATATTAAACTTAAGACAAAAGTGAACAATGAGTCCAGACATTTGCACCTCATAATTATTGCTGACTGGACCTGTAAATTTTTTAAAAATATTAGTAAAACCCAAGATAAGCAGCTATGGTACCCAGTCTTGAAGTCTGGTCCAAGAAACTAGGACATCAGAATTGACTTCCAGATTAATCATACATGCTAATAAAAAATCTTCCTAAAATGATTATCAGACAAATTAATTATATAACAGGAAGATACTCTTCAAATTATGACAGTTGCCTATTCATTTTTTCAAGTATTCCATTTAAGATTTAGTTTTGTTTTTGTTTGTTTGTTTTTGTTTGTTTTTCAAGACAGAGTTTCTCTGTATAGCTCTGACTGTCCTGGAATTCATTCTTTAAATACTTACTTTGGGTTAAGTATTATGACACATGCTTTTAGCCAAACAACTGAGGAACAATTTTGTCAAGAGTCAGGGCAGATCCTGGGGAATGCTTAGAACCTTTGTCCCAAGAACCTATTAGACTAATATAAAAAGGCAACTCCAAAATGGTAGACATAACAGCTGGCATCTGTTTAAATATTGAGCTGTATATATTGCTTTAGTTTTAAGTCTGTTGATATTCTCCAGACACCAGTGGCAGCAGCTTCTCGCTTTTGATAAAGTTAGGAATTAGCAATAATGATACAAAAATTGACTTGGCCATTTTTCACTTGTCTGGCAAGTACTTGAGCCAACATATGACTCAGGCCCTATGATGCCAAAGCACATTCTTGGTCCAGTTCTGCACTCAGTTCTCACAGTGCTTGTAGTGTAGAAAGGCATCACAGAACTGAAAATGGGAAGGGCTCCTGTCCAAGAGTCTATGAGACTGAAGAAGAAATCAAAGTCAAGGATTATGGGACATGGGAGAAAAATGCTGCCTTGGACAGAGAGCAAAGAACAGAGCTGAAATATTCCTCTCCAAAGCACCTTCAACCACATTTCTTGATCAAATATATATGAAGTCATTTCTTCCAAGTTGGCTCTAAAATTGATTCAGCTAATACACTACATTCCTAAATTTACCAGTTTTATCATTTTCAAATAATGGGTAGAGGGAACACACATTAAATCTACAACTACAGAAAGATTCTGAAAATGGGTTATGCCCCTGTACAAGATAGTGTGTATTTAATAGTACATGCCTTATCTTCCCTCCATGGCCGTTTCATTCTTTTTCCTGTGAGAAAAATAAAAAAGAATTCACCTTGTTTTCCTTTAAGAATACACTGTCTCATCCCCAGAGGAGGAAAACAAATGTTGGTCTTAAGTGACCCTAAACTAGCCCATGCTTTATCTAAAGGTGAGGCCTTCCTGGAATTCCTGTAAATAATGTGCTTGAATCTTTCTTATGCACCAAGAACAACTAAAATAAATGTCCTTTTCAATGCCAAGGACTCTGTAAGGTTAAAAAGAAATAGGGACAAAGACCGCTCCATGGGTTTCATGCCATTTTAACATATACAAAAGAGATATGAATATAAGTCTAATATATATTAAAACATACCATAACACAGAAGTTCTCTTCAAAGGACTGTGACCTTGGAGCCAAGTCTTTCAAACCAGTGTGGTGGAGCAATCATACACAATAAAATCATATCCTCTCCTTCAAATGTAAAAGTAACAGGATATAACAAGGGCTTTAATATTGCAGAGGTATTAAACTGTCAATTTCCTCAATAATTAATCAAGCAAATAAAACCAAATACTGTTGTCACCTCATTTTATAGCTATGTAAAATCACTTGAAGATATTAAATTAAATGTCCAAATAATTGACTCTGGATTATATGCAGCCAAGAAAAGCTTTAGTTAAGGTGGAGGAAGAGGAGGGGTGCAGGGAAGGCACCGTAAGAAAACATCCTGGCCATTCGGTGGTGTCCTGGCATAATGGCATGAGGCCAAGGGTAGGTGGGGGCACCATCTCAAGAGAGCAAATGAGCTGTTTTCCATGTTGAGGGTTTTGTTCTTGTGTGTGTGTGTGTGTGTGTGTGTGTGTGTTCAGTAGCTTTGGTCCTTGCTGGCTTGCAAGCACGCATAAAAGAAACTGGTGCATCAGATTTTCCATACCAAAGCCAAAGCCTCACCATCACCATAACCCCAACCAACAGCAACCAGCATTACCACCAGAGCCCATGGACTGGCAGCCAGGAGCTGCTTCAGGATGACCCTGAACTCCACAGAATGGGGGAAGCTGAAGTTACACAGGATTGGCTGCCCTGCTCTGCTGGGTGCTTTCCTTTCCTCTCTGGGCTGGATCCACAGCCTGAGAAGGTCCCTTCTGGGCCTCTTTTCCTTTTCCTTCTACTGTACGTGCTTGCAAGCCGCTGTCCTGTTCGTGAGGAAACATGCAGGACGACTTTCAAGCTTTTGTTTCCTCCTACGGTACCACTGTACAGCTACACATTGTATTTTATAACCTTTGCGTTAGGCCAGCAGTTCTCAACCTGCGGATCATGACCCATTTGGAGCTTGAATGACCCTTTCACAGAGGTCACCTAAGACCACTGGAAATCATAGATTTTTATGTGTTGATTCATAACAGTAGCAATGAGAACAATGTTATAGATAGATGGAGATCACCACAACATGAGGAACTGCATTAAAGGGTGGAGCACTAGGAAAGTTGAGAACCACTGGACTTAGGGATATGCCTGTTACTTTTCATCTTTAGGTGTTGCAAGTGAAGGACATTTTTCTACTGGTCCTTTTAATCTCAGTTGGCTGGGGGGAGGGAAGCACTTGGTTTTAGAATCATAGAAGCTCTATCCCAAAGCAAAATCCAAATGTTAATAATATTAGCCTGATGCAGACGCCACAGGTAATTTCTTTCTTACAGAACCTTAGATTTGTGTATTTACTCATTGCTTGCATTAGCCTAACCCTAGTAATTCCAAAGCTCAGATATGTGGTTTGATATATTTCTGGGACAGTAAAAGAAAAATGTCATCTAATTTTTTTGTTTCAGTGTGATGCTCTTAAACTCCTACCATGAAAGTAACCTCACTGTCCTGTTCTCCGTAGTCTGAAATGATAGCATTTTTGTAGGTTTTGGGTGTATCTGTATATGTTAACATAATAGTTTTCACTGGCTAGGAGTACATAATGAAAATGAAAAGCTCCTGAGTGTATGTACTGTTCAATCTAATCCCCATCAGTGTCCTCTGGAGTGTGGAGTCACTGACAACTGCTCAGCTTGGGTCTTGTGGAAACTAAAGTCCCTCCACCTTGAGGTCTGGAGCTATTCTGAGAACTGAGAAGTTTCTAGTCCCCCATCCTGAGAAGTTTCTAAACCCCCAAGGCCAAGCACCCAAGGTCTTGGGTAAGCAGAAAACACTGTCCTAGCCATAACATACCTTCTCCCCCTCCTAAGATAATCAATCAGCTAGCAGCTTCCCACCTGACAGCTGTAGTAAAGAAACTTCCTCTGGGTTCCTCTCCTCCCAGCCTGATAAGCATTTGTATGGTCTTTGTTGGATCTTTGTTTTAAAAACCTGCCTCAGAGGAGGGGAGGACACTCACTCCTTCACTGGCTGGCACTGTTGTGTGACAGTCAGGAGCTGAGCTCAGCTGTACAGCTGTAATAAACTTTGCTTTGCATTTGCACTTGGAGAGTTGGTGTGATTCTAGGGGTCACTGAGACTGTGCTGAGACTGGGCAATACAGTCTGCTTCTAAGAACACAGTGATGGCGTTTTTATAAAGATGCTTATTTCTTTAGTCTTTGAATATCTTAGTATTCCAGCTCTTCCTTTCTCTTTTTAAATTAATATTGACACAGAGTGTTTTTCCACTGTTGTCAAGGGAAGAACACAGGAGAGATTGACCCCTCAGTCTCCCAAAATATTTATTTTCTGTACTTCAAAATGTGAGTCTGGGTTCTTTGTAAAAAGAACAAAACAAAACAAACAAACAAACAAAACAAAAACAAAAACAAAAAACAAATGAACAAACAAAACATTCTTTCTAGAATTGCCCAGCAACTTTAATGAGGCAGGCACATTTTCTGAGTAGCTTATTAGCTGTCCTCTTATATTTCTCCCTGAGGTGAGTTCTCAGCCCTATAACTTATGGGTTAGCACTGAAGTGATTTAGTCATGAAGTCTACCTGTTTTTCACTTCTTAATTGACTACACTATCCTAAAAATCACCATAATATCCTGATCCCTAAGGTTCTTTTACCACCACCACCCCCAGGCTCCCAATTTCCTCAAGCGATCTATGTATTTCTCCTTCCTAGGGCATCTATGAATTTCTGTCTTAGGCTCTTCCTAGTTATCTAGCTTCTCTGGGGTTTTGGATTGTAGTCTGCTTATCCTTAGTTTAGCCTCCATACAGAGTGGGGGTGGGCTTGCTCCTACCTCAACTTGATATACCAGACTTTGTTGACTCCCTTGTGAGAATCAACAAAAGTCCCTCCACCTTGAGGCCTGGAGAGCTACTCTCTCTAAGAAGCAGATGGGGAGATGAGTGGGAGGAAGGGAAGAAGGGAATTGTGGTTGGTATGTAAATGAGGTTTAATGACACTGTTAAATGTTGAAACACTCCTAGAATTCAGAACAGCCAATGAATTCATAGCAGGAACCCCTAGCCTGAGCCTGAATCAATCCCAGGACTATAACCCAGAAGCTCTGAAGCCCCTAGAGCTCCCCACTCTCACCTTCAAGTAAAAACCCCTGCCTCATGCTGTTTGGGGTCTATTTCCTCCACCACTAGCCTCAACACACCAACCCCCTTCTTTTCTTCTCTCTCTCTCTCTCTCCTTACTCTCTCTAAAACAATAAAGTTTCTCCATGTGGACCCAGTCTAAGCAGACCCAGTCTATGGCCACTGATCACTGCCTGTGTGGGCCAAGAGGCCTACATCTGCCACCACCTGCCACCAACCACAGGGTATATGCAATATCATAATACAACATTTGCATCAGACTTGGTCTTGGTAGTGTTTTGGGGGGTCTGGACTCTGGGCACAACATTGTGACTTAGGCTCTTTAAGTTTGGTCACATGATTGAGGTGGTTGGGAAGAGTTGAACACTGTTCGACAGAAATGAGTTTTTTGGATTTCTCCTGGTTACCACATGGAAGCTCAAGAATTCAAAGATTTGTGTCCTGGGGGAGAATCAAGCAAAACTCAGGAGTCAGGCAGTGAAGTTTAGAAAGAGTCACTGGGAAGAGGGGAGACTGTCATGGGGCAGTGGGGCATAACATGAAACCCAACTTCTGAGTTAAGGATTGTCAATGTCACATTGGAAGAAGAGTGAGATTTTCTTTTTCTTCTTCAAAAAATGCACTGAGATTCTTGTGACATTTGCAATCAAATTGCGTTTGAAGCATAGTGGTTGATGCTTAGAACCATACACACTCTGTGTCCAATATAGGGCTTTATCAGAATATTTTCTTGTCAAGTATTTATGGTCTTTGTTCTAAGAGGAACGAGGTCACAGCAGGACTCTTAGCCCTCTTCTGATATAACATGTTATGTGAGTAGTATTAACCTCTCTGTTCTTTTTTCAGCCTGGGAAACAAAGGCCACTCTAGCTTCCCTCACTGCATCTCCTGCTTAACTCTTGTGCTCATGAGCCACACAGGTTAAAAGGACCCTTGAATCATAGTAGAACCGTATTCCTCTGCTACTAGTCCACATGGAGAGCTTCAGAAATTCCCTCTCGGGTCAAATGATATTGGTCAATGTTTGAGAGTTTGTCATAGGGTGTACTATTTCCTCTCAGCAGCCCTTGAATGTGACAGTGGGAGGGTGCTACTTTGCTCAAGTCTGGGAACCACAAGCATCACCATTAGCGTGATTTAATCAGAAAGCAATGTGGCCATGGGTTCCCTAGAGTAGCCTGTGCTGGGATAAAACACCATGCTTCTTTCAGAGACACTTATTTAAGGTCATCGGCCTGCCCTGCCATCAAGCCTCTCTTACTATAGAAAGAACTTTCTTCCAATAATACCATTGCTTTCCCATGTCAGTAGACACTCTGCAGGAGTGTCTCATAGCTTGTCCAGGCATGGCACATTCTCTAACTCTAGATTAACTTCATCTTCAAGCCATTGCCAAATGATCAGGCTTGACTAACTGGAATGACCCTGTTGCCAGGATATGAGAGTGCTTTGGTCAGTTACCGACATTGTATCCCCACAGTGCAAGAAGAAGATAGCAAGAAATCTCAGAGGAAAGTGTTAGCCAAGGATGTATTCTACTTCAAAATATTACAACACTTTTAATAAAGTATGTGTGTTCCTCCAGCATATGTCTCTAGTAAAATAATGTTAGAATAAGGTTTCCTGGTCCCAGGCAGCCAGAGGTCCAGACCCACAGACCTGCAGTGCCAGACCACTTAACCGCCCGCTGTTGCTTAGTCCCCCCAAAATGATTCAGATGCTTATATTAACTTCATGCTGTTGGGCCTATGGCTCAGGCACATTGCTAGCTATCTCTTTCATCTTAACCCGTTTTCATTAATCTGTCTGCCACGTGGTCCATAGCTCACCTGTGTTCCTTATATGTTGCTCCTTTGGCAGCTGGCTCGATCTCCCTCAGACTCCACCATGCTTCTCCTACCCATGCTCTGATTTCCCCTCCTACTTTTTAAATGGTGCCTGTCATGGGCCAAAACAGCTCCTTTATTTAAAGATTGATATTCACAGCATACAGAAAGACATTCCCACATCAAAATGAAACTGGTTTTTGCATATTATAATATAAAGCATAGTACTGGCACACCACACAATCCAATAGGACAACTGGTTGTAGAAAAATCTAATTGCACTTTAGAAATGCTTAATAAACAGAAAAGGGGAACTAAGAAGCCCTCCCCAGAGATAGACTGCATAATGCCTTATTAATCTTCTTATATACTTTAAAGCTATGTTGACCTCAGAATGGAAACCAGGATATAAGTTATGTTGGAGAAGAGGTTTCACTTATGTTTCCACATCATCATTAATAAAAATTTAATTTGATCAGGAGAAACTTCTTAGTAAGGAGAAGTGACAGTTTACCAACTGATATGACAATTCTACATGTTGAAAGGAAAGCTCACCATATAAGAGTCAGGGCAAGGATCTGTTTCTGTCTTTACAGGAAAATACAAATGCTCATCTTCAAGAAATCAAAAAACCTTGGACATCTAGACATCTAAATAAGAAGGGAAACGATCTAAAAAAACTTTCCAAAAGAAAATTCTGACCTAATAGTACCAATATTCTCTACAGAGTAAAATCTCACTACCTAAAAATTAATATTTCTTTACTTCTCAAAAAAAGTTTAAGTGCCAACTCAATTAAAAATTAAAGCTGGAGTGTGGCTCTCTCCTTCTCTACAAAAGCAAAGAATAGCCAAGCTGCAAACCACAACCCCTGAACATCTTGGGATTAGAAGGAATTTAAGAGAGATATCCAGAGATTCCCCTAAGGAAAAAAAAATAGAGAAATTCACCTTAGCAAATTGGGGTCATAATGGGCTGAAACCAAGAAGAGTTGGGAACAAACCTTGAAAGGAGATGGTTGAGTGAGAGGAGCAAAGAGGGAGATGGAGGGAGGTGGATATCTCGATAGAGGAAGCCAATGTGGGGTTGGAAAGAAACTGGGTACTAGGGAAATGTCCAGGAACTCACAGGATGTCCCTGGCCAAGTATGCAAACAATGGTGGAGGGGGTGCCTGAGCAGGACTTCCCCTGTAATCAAATGAGTAAACACCCTGGGTGTCACTGCAGAACCTACAACCAAAAGGCAATGGAGATGGAAGTAGAGATCCATGGCTGAGCAGTGGGCAGAGCTCCTGGGGGGTGTGGATGCTTTGTATGACCAGAGGGATAGGGATTATGAGGAAGGTTCCCGTGGTGTTGGCTAGCTGGAGCTCTGGGGAGCTCACTGAATTGGGACTTACCACTGAAGATCCATCGGGTGGGGGAGCTGGGCCCTCTGAGGGTGGGGGGCTTTCCACTGGCATGAGTGTGTGGAGCCACGAGGGGTGGGATCAGACTGTGTTCCTGTTCATGGGCTGGCACCTTGGAGCCCATTCACTGTAGAGGAACACCTGACCCAGCCTTGTCTTTGGGAGTGGATGTGCTGCACTGGACTGGCTCACCTTGGGACTTCTTGCCCTTTTGGGGAAGGGGATGGGTGGATGGGAAGGAGGCTGAGGGTTGGCCTGAGGGTTGAGAGAGGGAGGAGAGGAAGCACAGGGGATACATTGATGAAGATGACATTTTTTAATGAAAAATAATTTTTTTAAAAAAAAAAAAAAAAGAAAATTCCACTTTCGTCTCATATCAGAAGAGCCACCTGGTGTGGGACAGAAGAAAACCAAATTTCAGGTGCACTGTTGTCACAGATCTCTTTCCCCTCATACTTATGTCTGACTCTCTAGAACCTTTCTTTAGATATAGTACCATCTTAAAATTTAAACTTTCTATTTTAGCCACTCCAAGCTAGCTGAGATGGTCCACTATCCTACACCATTCTAGCCTAAACTTCAGATAAACTCTATCCATTACTTAGGGACTGGCTATAAATATTACAGCTAGTCCCCACAAAACTTAACCATTGATTTAGTTTTTGATAGGATCCAAATGAAATGCTGTTGTCCCCTAGACAACAGGAAGCAATTCTAAGAAAACAACACCCCTCTCCTAGCAGGTTTTGTTCTTCTCCAGGTTATAGATAATCATCATCTATAAGAGGTTGGTTATAAGTTGTTATAGGGTTATGAGAGAAACAATAAAGATCAGACTCAGGAATGGCATTTGGAATAGAAAAAAAGGGAGTTAGATAGGATTAAGTAAAAGGTAGATTATTATATCTACTTATAAACTAATAAAGCAACTATGAGTTTTAGATAATTTGTATTGGTATAGATTCTTGTATAATGATGCAAATGTAAAGTTATTTTTGTTTTCCTATTTAAATTCAACATTATTTTGTTTATATTGTATGTACATTTCTATTAATGTTTAAAACATTTTTGTATATTGATACAAGTGTAGAATTATTTTTGTCATACTGTATATATGTTTCCACTTTTGTTTACGATATTTTGTATGTTTATACACATTAATGTTACTTTTGTCATATTACAGTATATATTTCTACCTCTGATAAAGATATTTTTTGTATACTATCACAATTTTGAGGTCACTGTCCTTATGCTATACATCTGTTTAAAGATTGTTTATTTTTATAATGTGAAGCCTTAGTTTTTAAGCTATATAGATGATAAGAATTACAGGTTAATAGTCACCCATGTTTGTCAAACTTATAGTCGTGTTAATTAAGCTTCTAGACATACAGATATATTTCAAATGGAGATGTAATATCAAAACACATCAAAGACCTAGAGGATATGGCATTTAAATGTTTTAATAACTTAGAGTTCTGCTAACATGAGACAGGACTGCTCCTGGAAGCACTGTACTATTCCTGAGAGGATATTGGACACCAACAACACTCCATATGAGATTAGTTTTATTCTTGGCAAAACTGGTCTATTGAGCAAAAAACTGCCCTTGCCTCAACAGCTGACAGTAAGCATGCTGTCCAAACTGGACATGCAAGATACATGGAAAGGTATTGGCTGAACCTTTCCAAGAACAGCCCTTCAAATTTTCTTGCTTCTGCAAATAGCTTGTAGATAGATAGATATTCTAGGCCAATAGCCAAAGTTGGGGGCCTCAATGTTGCAGAGAAATGTTGGGTGACTTTCCAGGAATCCAGTTATTTCTGTCATTTTTTATATTTTTTAGAAGTCACTTGTTTGGACTTTCTGTTTACACAGGTAAGATTATTTTCCTTCTCAGGTATTTGATGGGGTTAAAGACTAGATAGTTATAGTTACAGTCCTTCCATATCTTAGCTAAGGACATCTCAGGTAAAAGACTTAGACTCTTCAGGATGAGGCAGCTATTGGAGCAATCTCTGGAATTTGCCAATTACCTATGGTCTGGCCATTTATAATGTTCTTCTTGCTTGATGCTGTTCTTGTAAGTTGTAGTTCCTTTTTTGCTTATGTCATCATCTTTTCTTTCTTCTAAACAATACTTAATAATTGTTTCTATTGTATTTAGTTTTGTATTAGGATTAGAATCTTCTTATTTAGACAAAAAGGGATTACGGAAATTGGATCTGTTCAGTCTATGGCATTGGGGTAACAAGCTCTAGGGCATGGTCTTGTCTGCATATGTGGCTGGATAAGAACTGAGAGAGAGGGGTCAGGCATGCTCTTGGGTAGTCAGAGCAGAAACAAGCTGCTGGGAAGCATGGTTTGCAATTGACTCTCATCACCCTTGGGCAGAACAGCAGGACAAGGCAGCTGGATCAGCAGCAGTGTCTACTCGTTCTGTATTCATGAGTGCATTATTCATAGTGCATCCTTTAAAAAACTATTAACCAGACATTTTGGGGTCATCTCTTCATATGTGAGTAAAACTAAATTGCAATATAGAAAGTTGCAGCAGTGTTTCTTAGCTTGGTATCCTGAGCACTAGGAAGTTCATTCTCCTGTGTCATGAGAGACATTTTCTGAATTTTTCAAATGCCTTATGAAAACAATGATTCACCTAAAGGACTTTTACTTATTTGTTTATTTATTTATTTAAGTATGTGTGTATAAATGTATATGGGGTATGTGGATATAAGTATATGCGTGTATGGTATATGGGCACGTGCTTTTGGTATATAATCAGGTGTAAACACTTTAGTGTGTGCATGTGTGTTCGCACTGAGGCCAGAAGAAGACATTACTCCCTTGAGACAGGGTCTCTCACTGAAACCAGAACTTGTATTTTTAAAAGAGCAAATACAAATGTTTAGAAGGCATTTTGACAGGCACTTCACATCTGATCAACAAAACAATAGAAATAACTTCCCCTGCTGGGGTCTATGAAATCCTCAGCCTCTGCCCTGACTTACAGTACAAAACATGAGTTCACTTCGATGGAGTGGGTCTTAAATCTAATCAGAGAGCAGCTGATGCTACAATACCAGCTATGCCATCGTTTCACCATAGGCACATCTTGCCTGGCATGTTGGTATGTGGCAATGCTACACTAGAAGAGGCAGCTGGCTGAGAAAGAGCACTCCTCTCAATCCAAACCTGGTTTCCTCATGTCCTACAGCCAAAGCATGTGGTGTCTCTACCAATATAAGATTATCATCCGGCTCTGACATTCAACCTAAGGGTGTAACAGTAGCTTTTATGGCTGGTGGGGCCTGGGGTAACTTGCCTCTGGAACTGGGGTTGCCATTAAAGAATCTATGGCTTCCTGGAATGCCTTTTCCCACTCAGAGAACACTTTAAATAAAGCTCTTTAACTGCTCTTTTTATTGGTGTTTGAGACGCTTTTTCAAAATCTTTAAGACATTCAAGAGTTAGCATTGTATAACTAAACCATTTTACAGACGGTCAGCAGGGACACTGAAGGCATACTACAGGCAAGTGCCAATGGTCTTGAGATATTAAAACATAAACATTATTAGTGCCAGCCTGGAGGGACAGTATTTTATCAGATGTATCCAATGTTGGTTACAGTGCCATGGTGAGGGGAGATATCACCCCATCTAGAACTCCACAATCCATAGTCATTTTCCATAAGCCACCCAGCCAGCTCATCATGAGCTGTTGCTTCTATCTTTGGCTGATGGGGACACACACACACACATACACACACACACACACACACACACACACACACACACACACACACACACACACACATCCTAGATCTTGATGCTGTTTGTGATACTTGGCTCATCTCAAGCCCAGTGGAAATAATGCCAACAGTTTAGCTTGTTCTGCCTGCCACTGGAGTCAGCATTCTAGTTATGACAGGCTATAGGTTATCACTGTGGCTCTTAACTTTCTATCAGATACACCAGCTACTTAAAAGGCTTCTGGCTGAGCAAATAATCTCTGTTCTCAAGGAAGAAGTACACAGTTTATACTAAGGCAGTAGTTCTCAACCTGTGAGTTACGACCCCTATGGGGGATTGCATAACAGATATTCACATTATGATTCATAAGAGTAGCAAAATTGTAGTTATGAAGTAGCAACAAAATTATTTTATGGTTGGGGGGGGGTCATCACAACATGAGGAACTGTTTTAAAGGGTCACTGTAGGGAGATTATGTTGTTCCATTGTAAATAATTGTCCCTGCCTATCAGTTTAATAAAAAGCACTGATTGGCCAAAGGCAGACAAGAAGTGTGGGTGGGGCTACCAGACTAGGAAAACTCTGGGAACTGGAAGAACAGAGCCAGTTGCCAGAGAGAAGTTAGAAGAAACAGGAGACAACTATGCTAAGCATCTGTGTGTCTCTGTGGGTCTGTGGGTCTGAGGGCCTAAACCTTGAGGCTTGGCCTGAATGTCAGGGCCAGAAACATCATACTACAAATGGCAGCCCAACGTGAGCAAAATTTACCCACATGAAGCCATAGAGAGCTTAAAAAACGGTCTAGAACACAGAAATAGAGCCCAAAGCAGCTTCCGAGTTGTGTCTCTGAAATGGCCCAAGGTAAATAGACTGAGTGGTTTATGGGATTAAATTATAAAATGGTGTGTTTGCTGCATGCAACTTAAGGTGAATAAGGCCAGTCCCTAAGCCTAGATGTAAGCAAGGAATTCTATATGGTGGATTTAAGGTTTATGTTAATAAGGACAAAAAGAAAATAGAGTCAAAGATGGCTTCTTAGTGGTGATATTTTCTTGGATAAGCTCTGTTTGCTGGAGGCTTTTTGAAGAAAAGCTTCCTGATTCAGCCTTAGAGGCAAAATACTTGTGAGTCTTTTAAGGGGCCCTGCTGCCTAATACTTAAATGGAGTTAATGATCAGCAGATGGCAAAGCTTTACTTGATAATTATATGAACCCTAAAATTCCCAGAGTACCTGGGCTAAAAAGATAAATTCTATGAAATTTGACTAGGAGCTGGGTGGAGCCATCCACCCATCCTACAAACCTTGAATTCTGGAAGATTAAAGGTGTGTTCAGAAACAGAAAGAAATAGAGGAATCTGGGTGGAGTCAATCACCCTAGCCAAGCAAAGGTGTGATGAGAAACAGAAAAAGTTAAAAAATAAAATACAGTAAAAAAGTTTTTTCTAAAAGTGTTTAGAGTGTGTTGAAAATATATATACATAGGCTTAGGGAAAGAAAAGATAGAGAAAGCCCTTAAAAAAGAAAGAGTAAATAAAAATAAGCCACGTAAAGATGGAAAATACAAAGAATGTCTGAATACTGTATATTATTGTCTTATCTTTAAGCCTCTTGGTTGAAAATGACTTAGTAAAAGCTGCTAAAAGGCAGTTGATTATAAATACTGTTGGGTTAATTCAAGCTATATATTTTGTAAATGAGTTGACTTTAAAATTGAAATGCAAAGATACACTACTTTGGAGAAGAGGTTTTCTTTTTATTTCCACAGAAAATGAGAGGCTGTGGATTTATTCCTGGATAAAGAACATAAAGTTTGATAGACAAAGACCCCCTGAAAAATCTCCAATGGAAATGGATGGACCAGATAATTCAGCATTTCAGAACACCTCTGTTGTTTGCCCAGCTCTGTATCCAGAACAATTTCAAGGAGACTGGCTGAGATGACCCAGTCTTACAGACTACTCTACTAAAGACTTGTGCATAATCCTACATTTTTCTTTGGATTCCCATGAGATTGCCAGCGCCCCCATTCAGCAGGAAGTAGCCTAGAGAAAGATGCCCACACTCCCAAAACATGGATTAGGGATGCTTGTTTTTATTTACAGTGTTGTTTATAAGTTGCTATAGATAAGGGGGGTGGATGGATATTAGATTTGAAGTTCTTTTTGTTTTAAAAAGAGAATAGGGGATATGTAGAGAGATCATGTTGTTCCATTGTAAATAATTGTCCCTGCCTATGAGTTTAAAAAAAAAAAAGTGCTGATTGGCCAAAGGCAGACAGAAAGTGTGGGTGGGGCTACCAGACTAGGAAAACTCTGGGAACTGGAAGAACAGAGCAGAATGCCAGAGAGAAGTCAAAGGAAGCAGAGGACAACTATGCTGCTCTGAGAAAAGGTACCAAGCCACATGGCTGAACAGGATAAGAGTCATAGGTTAGATTAAGGGTAAAGAGTTAGCAAGTTATATGCCTGGGCCTTAGGCCAATCAACCTAAAACTATTATAAGCATCTGTGTGTCTCTGCAGGTCTCTGGGTCTGAGGGCCTTAAACCTTGAGGCTAGGCCTGGAAGTCCAGGCCAGTAACCCCTTACTACAGGTCACAGCATTAGGTAGGCTGAGAACCAACCACTTCCTCTAGGGGATAACTGCCCACCACTATAACAAGCACAATTGTTTTATACACACTATTTTATCATTATTATTTTTCTGAGAACCACTACTCAAGTGCCAAAGCCCTTAAAAAGCTCACTAACAAAGCATTTAACTTTTTTACAAAATTTTCCCAAGAAATCCCAGCTCAACATAAATCTGGACACATTTGCCTCTGAGTAACCCGGACAGACCCCTTTGTCTGCTTAGCCTTTCTGTTGTCTCTTAACTGTGTTAGTCAATTTATGAATCTGATTTATATGCTGTTCCAGATCTTTCGGCTCTCCCAGATCCTCTTCTTCCTCCTAAATGTCACATCCCACCATGAGCTTCAGCAAAGACACTCTAGTCTCATTCCAGGCCCTGTGTCTCTGATATCTTTCTCTGTTCTCCTGTGAACAGTTTTACTCAGGTTGGTGCATGGGGCATTCGACTTCTCACATTCTCAGTGATGCCTGTGCTTCTCCCACTGTCCTTAGTCTTTGATGCACCTGGGGACCTCAGACTGCAATAACCAAGTGTCTTAGATGACTCTTACTACCTAGTCCATCAAAAGACTAATGTCTCTTGTGATGTGGGGTATCTTTGTGTATGTTGTGAATACCATTTGATAATAAAGGAATTGTTTAGACCTATGGCAGAGAAGCTTAAAAGCAGGCAGGAAATCCAAGTATAGATACAGAGGAAAAAGGGTGGAGTCACAAGAGACGTAACATGTAATAGACTACAGATAAGCCACGGTCCACAAGGCAAAACATATTAATAGAAATAGGTTAAATTGTAAGAGCTAACAAACAATATGCCTGAGCCATAGGCCAGACACTTTATATGATTATTTAAGACTACTAGTCTAGATCTCAGGGCTAGTCAGGGCCAAAACTTTATACTACACTCTTGTACTGCTTCAGATCATGTGCCCTTGTCTGGAGCAAAGATGAGCAGTTAGCTATGTTGCTCAGTTCCTCTGTTCTCATGGTGCTCAGACTGACCCTATCTATCCCTGTGTCCACACATTTTCATACTAAGACATAAAGGAGTCTTTTGTTTCTTCCCCAATTCCTTCTCAGTTCAAGCAGGTCAAAGGGAGGATATGTCTGGCTATCATAATTTCTATAGTGAGTATTATTAAGGCCCTTATCTGCATGGTAATTATAGATTTTTTCCTTTTTTTGTATTAAGGGTCAGACATGAGGGGTACCTCCTATCACTTCTGCCTGACTTTCTCCACTTTTATTCTCCTGTTCTTCACATGGGCCCCAATTTGGGACCCCAGAAAGAGCACCTTGGCACAGATATAATTTGTATTTTCTTTCATGTTCCTCTCTCCCTCCCTCAACTTTTCCCATCAAATGAGAAAAAAAAAATGCCGAGAATAGAATTAACATTCCCTTCTCTCCCTTAAGTTGGTAGATTCCTTCGTGGCAGGTAGCTCAGATTCAGTTGCATATCCTATCACCCACAGCCAAGACTACAGGCTCCCACAGCTTATAATTCCATGCCACACACACCACTATAAAATCTGTACTATATTCTCTAGTCTACAATGTCATTCTTGTTGTTGTGAAGAAATGACAGAGAGGCTGGATCTGGTAGCATGTGCCTATAATCACAGCACTGAAAAGGTAGAGATAGGTGGATCTCTGTGAGTTCAAGTTCCAGGCCAGCTAGGGCTATGTAACATCCTGGAGAGAAGGGAGGGATGGAAGAAGGGATGGAGGGAGGGAGGGAAAGAGGGAGGGAGGGAGGGAGGGAAACAGAGAGAGGAAGACACAGAGAGAGAAAGTGTGAAATGAAAGCTATGTCCTTAATAATTCTTCTCTCTCTTTTTGGGCTAATTGTGAATCGATTTTCCTTCTAGAGACATGTACATCTGCCAGTAGACCTTTGTAAACAACAATTTGAGAAAAAGCATAAAAGAATTGCTATCGGTTTTGAATATAGAGCAATCTTTGTAACTGGAAAAAGAAAAACTTGAAACAAAACTGAAAACCTTTTCTGGTTTGTGAGAAGCAGCCTTACTTCCTCCATTATACTATAGGAAAGAAAGCAGAGTGGGCTGCTTCTACGTTTACAGCTGTAAAAGCAGTCAGGTACATTTTAAATAAAGTTCTGTTAGTGTACATGTACATAATGTGTAATAAGCATACATGCCATTTAATCTTGTTAATTCATTTAATACTCCTACAGCCAAATGGGGTAGTGATTGCTGAAGTCCCTGCTTTACTGATGAGAAAATTGAAGCATATTAGAATTAAATGATTTGCCCAAATTTTCACCTAGAAAATTCCAAAGTCAATTTTCAAATCTATGACTCTATGGGTCTAGAATATGTTCTTAATCTCTTTACACCTGAACGCCCCACTTCCCTAACTGTTACAGAGTGCTTCACTGATTCTGCTAAATGTCTAGAAACAATATAGAGTAAACCAAAGGTTAAAATGCCTTATAAAAACTTCTCTTTATACTTGGTCCTCATGTGTAAATAACCCGAATCATATTTCTTTATCATAGGAGCTCAATAAAATCTAGATTGGAGAAAACCTGAAATTTACAGAGACATTTAAGTTTTTGTAAATGATAAGAAGCTAGATTTTGCGAAAGCAATGAAAGAAATGATTTATAATTTAAGATATATTCTAAAGACGTTAAGTCATGAAAGAAAAGTTGGCATCACAAAGTAAATATATATTCACACACAAATATATATATTTATCACACACATAAATACATATACATATAATTTTAACAAGTATACATTAAAGGTGATTTTTAAGATCCAAAGCTGTTAAACACAATTTTCAAAAACTAAATTATTGTTGAAACCAATCATTGTTGTGGTACTTAGCAACCATTTTTTAAAAACCTTGAAGATCCTGAAATGTAGTGCCAGTTGTATATTCTTCCAACAACTCAACCACTAAAGTCAAATTGATAAAGGCATTATCTATCTATGGCATTAGCTATCAGGTGAAATACAGTCCCTGACTGGAATTCTGAAGCATAAGGGGCTGTAAACATGCTTATAGATTCACTTAAGTCATCCACAAAGAAAACTGGGAGAGTCACAATCTTCATGCTGAAATAGAAAAAGAAAAGACTGAAATCTTGTGTAAATACTAAATTATAAAAACATAAAATTAAATGACTCTCTGGTTCTGCATGAACATGATTTTTGTCATATGTAGAGATCACTATTAATATAAATAGTATTCTTAATATAAATTTTCTATCGTCACTATGAGAAGTTTTCTCATAATGAGTAAGAGAATAGATGTTTACTACCAATAATCATGTACATATGTATAAAAGGATGTTATTTTCCAAAGAATTTTTACAATTACTTAAGGCAACTTATTGTTGTAATATAATTATGAAATTATCATTTAACTTGAAGCTCTAAGATGAACTATACAGCAATGAAAGCATTAAAAGCCAGCTTGAAGAATATACACAGACAAGAGGCTCTAAATAAAGTCAACGGTAGATACAACTTTAAAGTACAGGATGGCTGATGTTTAAATACTATGGTACCAGTTGAGATAAGAATCTTAAAGCCTAAATCAGCCTCCATATCCACATACATTTCAGCTTCTCATTTAAGACTTCAAACTTCATTTTAAAGGCTATGAAGGGACACCAGCCCACTGGAGCATGTGGCTCTGGCAGACCTTGCCCACCTCCCTCATTTCTCTTGCCTTGTTAACAACTATTAGATTCACTTCCTAAAACTAGCCACTGAGGTCTATTTCCTTATTTGGCCACTTCCTCCTCCTGAGGCTGACCAAAGTCCAGAAGTCAGAAGTTTCCTTTGGCTCACCTAATTAACATGCCCAATTAAAATTAAATACCTCATCCCTACTCAGGGTTTTCCTCCTTTATCTTTATAAGCTGCCATTTGCTATGTGCCATATCTGTCTCCCCTACCCAAAGGCAGTCCTTTGCCCCCCTCCAGGACAAATCCCCCTGCCCCCTTCCCTTCTCCCTCATCCTCTGTCTCCTTTACCATCCTAGCCTATCCTAACACAGCCCCCCCCTTCTTCTCTGCTTAAAAATTACACCCGCAAGGTAAGGTTATTTGTTGGTGTTTTACTGCCTGAGCAAAAAAAGTAGCCCTTCAACTTTTCTTTCTCACTTAATAAAGGATCTATCTGTCCAAACAGATGCTTGGGTGTGGTTTGTGCATACTCCAGAGTCTGAGAGCTGCGGGGAAGTCCCCTTTGATTGATATAAGGTATAAAATCATATATAATAAAGATATGAGGGGCTTGCCATGGTAGATGGCATGTACCTTAGCAAATATTGGATGCTCTCTTCATTCTGTCTAATGTCTTCTCCTCTGGGAAAGTTCAGTTCCGCTTTCATGTGCATCTCTGTATGTGGGTGTGTATATATGAGTGCAAGTGTCCAAAGAAGCCAAAGGCCTGAGATCTGCTGGAGCTCGAGTTGCAGGTGCTGGTGAGCTGCCCAACCTGGGTGTTGGGAGCTGACCTCTGGTTCTCTGAAAGAGTGATAATGTACTTAAAACCTGTAGGTATCAATGGAAGGTTAGGATATATCAAAATCCTAGGCACAGGGAAGCATGCACAGGGGAACTGCTAGATGACTCACATGACCTACGGGACCACTCAGTCATAGAACCATATAGAACCAAAATACAGACCTAAACTGTTGTCTGCAAACCCCTTAGGAGGCAGCCCAGCCCTAAAGACTGCCATTTTGGGTTCCTGGGACAGAAAATGCCTTTGTTGGTTTAACTGTGTATTTGTCTGATGTCATTCATATGTAAATTTTACTGTTCTGATTCCAAGGTTGTCAAGAAATAATTCATATGCTGCCTAGACCCAGTCTCACATCTCCCATCCTATGATACCTCAATTAAGATTCAAATATAAATCAAAGTGCTTAAAGATGAATGAATAAAAAAAAGAGTTCTAGGTCATGTAGACTGCTATATAGTGAATTCAAAGACAGCCTACATAAGACTGTTTCAAGATATTTTAAGATCAAATAAGATATCAGATAGGGTAAAATAAAATACTGATGATCAAAGTGTAACAAGCATGCAGGGAAAAAACCTACTAAAATATTACAAGTATATACAAATCAATACAGTTACTCTGGGGAATAAATACATACATACATACATACATACATACATACATACATACATACATACGTGTGTGTGTGTGTGTGTGTGTGTGTGTGTGTGTGTGTATGTGTGTGTGTAACCAAGCTAGATAGAAACAACAGAAAGGCACTAAGGTAGGCACCTGACATTAAGATAGGGTTGGTGAAGAGAGAGAATCCAGAGGCCTTATAAAATACCCAAGACCCAAGTCAGAGTCTCCTTAGCAGGCTTTGGCCTAAAGTCTCCCATACTAGCTACTGAGGGAAAAAAGCTGTTACTTTCCATTTCTCCTTAGGTAGGTGTTTTATTTTTTCCAAATGTTAATTTTTTGTCAGTCTCAGGAAAGAAGCACAGAAATCCCCTAGAGTGCTAACACCTCAACACAAATAGAACACCAGCACACATTACAGGTAGAACACAGCACCCCATTACAGACAGAACACAGCACCCCATTACAGAGAGAAGACAGCACCCCATTACAGACAGAACACAACACCCCATTACAGACAGATCACAGCACCCCATTACAGACAGAACACAGCACCTCAACAACAATGCTACTTCCAGAATAGGGGCTTTGGAAGACACAGGCTTAAAGACTGCTTGGGTTAAAGGTCAAAATTCTAGTTGAGAGATCAGTTTTATCCTCAGCACAGTATGCGTGTGTTTCCTATGAAAGGTTAAAAACTAAGACATAATAAAACTGACTACCAAGTATAACGTGGTGTCATTGTTCCTCAATATATAACAGAATGTTAAAATATTCATAATTATCAATCTCTTAGCAACATTAACAACTATCTTCAAGTTAATATTGTCTATAGAAGATATATGAAACGTTTTTGTATATCTAATCTCACTTGAACATCAAGGCTTTAACAAAACAGAGAGTCAGTTTTGTTCTCATTTATAACTGAAGGCTCAAAAGTTTATTTGACTCACTCACAGACACAGCCATGGACAACCATAGCCAGAAGTCAAAACTGTTTCTTAATTTCAAGTCCAAATTCTCTTAGCTATGCAACTCTGTCTACTGGCGTGTTTATTATTTAGTGAAGAAATTACTTACTGAATACCAAAATATGCCAGGAATTGTTATAAATTTTAACATAGAGCTGGTCCAGATAACAGGAAAAGTCATCTTGTTATCCTTTGATAAAGTTGTTAGAGGGCTGAAATGAAAAGTTCATTTGGAGACATAAAATCTCTGAGAAATGAATGTGGCTTAGGAAAGAGGGTTATCAGCTGTCCTGTATGGGATGTTCAGAGCTTCAAGGATGTTCTTGCTGTTGGGTCTGGCTTTTGAATAGAGGAACAAGTCTGAAGGATAGCCTATGAAGACAAAGGTAGGGATGTCTGTAAAACTAGGAAATAGGCTTCTGAACACTTCATTACAATAGCTCTCCTAACAGCATCATTGAAGGCCTGCTGTCCAGTAACTAGATAATTAACATCCCGCAGAGAAATGCACTCTGTTTAGGCAACTAAGGTCTCCAGGAAGGAAGTAAAGACACCTATCTCCTGTGTAGAAGGAAAACAGTGGGAGCTGCTGGGGTCACTACCTCTCAATGTCGTAGTCTTTTTGCTATCAATTATTTACTTACAATTTTTAATAAAATATAATTACAGCCTTCCAACCATTTCCTTTCCTTTCTCCAAACCTTTCTATATCCCGCTTCTAACTTCTCCCATTTCCCTCTCTCCTTCTCAAACTGATGGCCTCTTTTTATTTGATTATACTGTCACGCATGCATGCAGACACAAATATAGAAATACAACCTGCTGTGTCTGTTTAGTGTGGCTTGGATGTATGATTTCTGGGCTGACCTCCTTGTATTAGATAACAAATTAGGGGGCACAGTAGGCTAGTCTCCCTCTCTTAGCAATCACTTCCTGCCTCTACCTTTTTTATTATTTAAAATAGATATTTTTCATACAATATATTCTGACTACAGTTTCTCTTCTATTCCTCTCAGTTCCCCAACACATCCCCTCCCCTCTGGATTCACTTTTGTCTCTCTTTATAAAACAAATAGGCATCTAAGAGATAATAAGTCAGAATTGTAGTAAGAAGTTTCTGGCTGGGCCTAGCCCCACAGTCCAAATGACTTCCCCCCACCAGCATGATTGGGCCCCATGTGTAGTGAAAGTTTTCTGGCCTGGCCTAGGTCTGAGATCCGGACCAGCAGTCCCAACTAGTCACACAAAGTCTCATATTAATTACAAGCTTTTGGCCTATGACTTAGGCTCATTATCAGCTGGCTCTTACAATTTAACCCATTTCTATGAATCTATGTCTTGCCATGTGACTAGTGACTTTACTTGTGTCTATTACATCTCTGGGCAGCCACCTGCAGCCTCCCTGTGTGACTCCATCCTCTTTCCCCTTAATCTATGCTTGAATTTACTGTCTGCCTATAAACTGACTTTGCCATAGGCCAAAACAGTTCCTTTATTATCCAATGGTAATTCACAATGTACAGAAAGACATCCCACATTACAAAATAAAATATACTAAGATAAAAAAAAAACAAACAAATTAGAATAATACGGAACAAACAGAAGAAAAGAAGCCTAAGAAAAGGCACAAGAAATAGAAGTGCAGAGAAATACTCGTTTTCAAACTGAAGAATCCCATAAAAACATAAACCCAGAAGCAATAATATATATGCAGGACCTGTGAGATTTATATATGTATAAGTAAAATCAAAATCAAAATAAAATCCAAAAAGATCTGACATGGAACCTTAGAGTTAACATTTTGTTGATCATCTACTGCTGGGAATAAAGTCCACCATGAAGAGGAGTTGTTTCCCCACTGAGAGTCCCTTAGGGAAAGCTAAGTTTCTATTTGTAAGTGGTTATCAATTGGAGATGGCTTCTGTGCACTTCACAGTGTTTCTGTGTCCACTTCTTTCAAGTCTAGGGTCCCATGTGGTGCAGACCCATACAGTACCTGGGCATACCGCCTCAGTTCTTCTGAGTTCATAGGTACATTGGTCCTGCTGTGTTTCTGTGGCCATATTACCCTGAATGTGCCTCATTTCCTTTTCCTCTGGCTCTTTAACTAGGGTTGTGACCTCAAGAGTTTTTCCCCTTTCACACTATCACGTCTATTGATAGTGTCATTGTTGAGGTAGCTGGAAATTATGCTAGTCTAGCAATGAGTAGTAATAGTAGCTTTTCTTCTAAATATCTATGATCTCACTAGCCCGGAATAGTGAGCTAAGTTTCTAGAAGCAGGCATTTCCTCCTACTGAGTGGACCTTAAGCTCAATTATACAGCTATTGGTTGTTGCCAAGCTGAGTGCCAATATTACACCTTTAGACATAGATTTTTGATACCCAAGACTTTCTTTGGGAACAGTATCAAAGACGTTGGACTTTTATTTCCCTTTTCCTCTATAAAACCACTCAAATTTTCCATAGAATTAAACAAAAATACATTGTGTCTTCATTATGTAAGTTAATTTTAAAGACATTTATTTAAAAGGTAGAGGAATTTTTAGAATAAAAATACTTTTCTCTATTTTGTGAATTTTTACTAGTATGTTAAGAAAAGAATTATAAACATTTTTAACCTGGTGTCCTATCATTTGTCAACATCAAATAATGTGTTCAAAGTGCATTATCATCCACGTGGATGCTTAAAGTGAGATACTGGATATCTCAATCAGAAAAATACAACAATTTCACAAAACTATAAGATGTTTGAGAAGGATTTATAGACCTACTTTTGCTGTATCTTTGAGATTCTAAACAAAACTTAACCCAAAACTCCCAGAGCTTTATTCTTCACATACATATCACCTTACAATACATGATTTGCTGCTAGTGAAACACACCTCTAATAATTACTACTCTTTGCTATGGAACAGGTCATGTGTTAAGACCTTTACCAGCCTTGTGGGAAAAAAAATCAACACTCTTAAAAAGTTATTACCATTACATTATTCTGCCAATAGGAATAGGTTAAAGTAGCCTACAAAAGAAACGTAATCTGTAAATGGCACAGCAATAATTCTAGCAGGTTCTCACAGCACTCCTAGGCTGACTCCTTGTCAGATTGCAGAGGATTATTCCTGCCTCTCTGTGGGTGTCCAATTCAAGCATTGACACAAAGTAACAGGAGATTTAGCTACCAAACATAATCTATTTTTCTCATCTGAAGATCCTCAAAATACAAAGCTGATAACCTAGTTGCCTCAGCAGTTCAGAGAGTTTGATGTATATGCATAGGAAAGATATTGAGCATCAATGTCTTTCTTGCAATCTAATCTATAGCAGATTCATAAAAGGTACAGCATATCCATTCTACTTGACAGAATGCTACGTGAGAAAACACTTAGGTCTTCATAGTGCCCAGCACAATGATGTGGCATTGGTAGCACTGACCAGCTGATGGGGACAGAAAGATAATAAGTGATCCTTACAAATGAAAAGAAAAATCCCTTATAGAGTTACTTATTACTACAAGTAGAGCTGGCAGAAGGTACTTAAGCTGCCTTAAGGCTACTGAGCAAACCTCAGTTAGGAGACAGCACCAGTAGGTAATGTCTATTGATGAGAGCTGAACTCACCAATTTGGATCTGCCTCTGCAGCCCGTTTCCCTAGCAATACACTGGTCTGTTTCTTTCAGCCTCTGGGGAGTACTCTGACAAGGTTTATCGTCTGTCAATTATTGTCTTCCCCTGGAGAAATACTTTTTCTGACAAGTTAAAACCTCTGCAGTGAAATGCCTTCAGCCTTCCTAAGCCCTGACTATAATTTGAAGACTATCTTCCAGAAAGATGCTGCAGTGAGGTTTCACAATTACTTGCCAAGCCAGACTCTGCCCATCAACCAGAGTCTGCAATTGTTACCTAACACTCTAAGTGTAACCCTTGGCAACCATGGGGGAGTCTCATTTTTCTTCTTATGGTTTCTTGATGAAACTGAACAGTTCTAGGACAAATCCCAGGAGACAGAAGGGTCTCACACAGGTCTATGCAACTGTATGTCGGTCTCAAACTTGTTTTTGTCCATCACATTTTCTGAAGAGAATGGCAGGCACAGCACCATCGTGTTATAACTACTGAACCACAAGTCCAGTGGCTGTGAGTTGATGAAGACAGACTGCAAAGGAGAAACAATGATAAAAAAAAGAGAGAGAGAGAAAGGAGTATGATGAGAAGGGAAGGGGAAAAGTTTCAAATACAAAAGATTTCTAAGAAGTTTGGTAGAAAGAAGGCTCAGTACTTAGAAGCATATACTGTTCTTATGGAGAACCTGAGTTCAGTTCCCAGCACTCCTGTTGGATGGCTTACAATTGCCTGTAACAACAGGCACACACACAACACACATACATGCACATAATATTTAAAAGAAAGTAAGTATTCTCAAACATAACAAGCATAATGAAAAAGAGACCAAACAGAAATAATAAGCCCAGAGCTAGTGTTCTGGCCTCTCACTTGGTGGGGCCAAGTGAAAAGTGGGGTTAAGATAAGGTAGTGTGAGCGGTAAAGGCAAGAATAAGTAAACTCTATAGTTAAAATAAAAACAACCCCCAAAAATCCATACAGTTCACTCCCCAAAAAAGGAACTGTGGTCCCTAAATATGCTTTGAGGTACCAGTTTTTGTCTTGTTTAGAGTTTTCTTTTTCTTTTTTTTTTTTTGGAGGGGGATCTGTTTTAAATATAAAACTACAGATGTGGTGTCTTCCCATTCCTCCCATCGCTGACGCTGAGCTGACTCTGCAGTGAGAAACTGGGGAGCTTTGTAGGAAGGAAGAGGAAACTTGGTTAGGCAGCCTGAAGTGCTGTGAAACAGGATTTCCTTCCTGCCCCTTATGCTTTGAACTTCCAGCCCCAAGTAAATGGAACAAATGATTTGAATATAGAGGTGGTAGAGATGGGGGATGTTGCCTCCTTTTCTTTGCAAAGTATCTGTTAATAAAGGTGTAAGGGAAACTCTTCCCTCACAAAAAAAGCAGAAGGGGAAGAGAGAGAAGAAGAGGAGGAAACGGAAGAAGGGGGAGAAGGAGAAACATAAGATGTTTTAAAATTCTCCAATAAATTCACTGGAGGATGTCCTGTCTATCTGGGAGCTTGTGGGGTGGGCAAAGGAAGCATTTCCTGTGGAGTTCTATGTATAGCCCTAATTATCAGTGTTGATGTCGCTCCCATTAACATCATTAAAATCAGCAGGAGGGAGACTTTCTCAAGAGCCTCATGAGGAGGAGAGATTAGCAGCAAATATTTTGTTTTCTACTGAGGTTGGTATGAAAAGAAGAGTTAGTCTACGCCAGAATAAGATTTCTGCTAAGAACAGATAAACAAACTAAGCAGCAGATATAAGGCAAAGACAAAGACCTCACAGGCAGCTAAGTCAGAGATCTGAGGTATCTTCATGGTGCTGATGCCTATGAAATGGAACCCTCCGTTCTTTGCCAAACAGATATTAATGTCAAGATACTATCTCAGTCAGCAAGAAGCTCACAGTATAATTTTAAATTCAGCACCACAAGTTCCCAGGATACTTCTAGCAGGAAAGCAACCTATGTTAATGAGCACTGTGGAACAGAGTGAACTGGTTTTCAATGACTATGTATACACACACTCACACACACACAGACACACACACGACATACACATATCACACACACATACACAGAGACATGCACAGAGACACACAAATATACATAGATTCACATAAACACACAATACACTCACACACACATACACACACATAGACACACATATATATATACATATACAGTCACACCTATACACACACAAAGACACACACATACACTCATACACACATATACATATACACTCACATATACACACACACAGACATAGACACATACATACACTCACGTATAGACACACTCACATATACACACACACAGACATAGACACACACATACATACACACATACACTCACACATAGACAAACATACACACACATAGAGACACATATATACAAATAGACACACACAGGCACACATACACTAAACATAGTTACACATAGAAATATACTCAGAGATACACACATAGAGAGACACATACTGAGACATACACAAAGAGACATACGCACACACATTTACAAAAGCTAAAAAAAAAAATACTTCTTTTTGAACAAAAATATCCATGTTACGCATTCCTTCCCATCTCTTTGTGAGATTCGTAAGCTTGCTTGAAACCTGGAGAGTACAGAGAGCCCTGACTGCTGGGAATTATACGTGGCCTGCTTCCTTGGAGACACCGTTCCCATAAATGCTGCCTCTACCCTGTGCCATGCTGATGTGACATGTCTTAGCTCATCTGCTCTTTTTTTTTTTTTTTCAAATTTTTGAGATTATAATTTAGTTGAAACATTTCTCCCCTCCTTTTCCTCCCTCCTATATACCCCTCCCTATTTTCTCTTAAATTCATGGTCTCTTGCTTTTTCTTTTTAACTAACTATTATTGAATGCAGATTCATATATATATACATATATATATATATACACATATATTTCTTTTATAAAAATAACATGTTCAATCAGTATAATGCTACCTATATGTGTGTTTAAGGGCTGACCTTTAGCATTGGACATATTCTTAGCAAGCCTATGAGTTAGGGATTCTTGGTTTCACTTTTTAAATTTGCCTTAATGAGACAGAACTTAGCATCTGATCCACATGGCAGCACATTTATACAAGTCATAAAGGAGGAATAAACAAAATGTGGCTCATGGTGCAGAGAAAACAGTAAGAATGTGAACCTTACTCGTTAAAACACAGCACAGAATTCTAAGACACAAGGAACTAGCTAGTTAACGGTTAGTGTTAAATTATTTCCCCTAAGCCCTGTGATAAAAAAATAATGAGTCTGGAGTATCAATGACCACTCTGTGTTAGTTCTCAACACACACACATACACACACACACAGGTACCACATCATACCCCCCCCCACACCACACATAGCATACACACCACACCACATCACACACACACACATACATACACACACACACACACACACACACACACACAGAGAAACACACACACATATACATCACACCACACTACACCAAAGCTCAAATTTTGTGGTATTAGTGTTCAACAATTTCTTGCCTATCCTTGACTTACCTTATCTTATGAGTTACTTGATGTGGGAATGTCTTTCTTTATGCTGTGAATATCAATCTTTAAGTAAAGGAGCTTTGGCCCATGGCAGGCACCATAGAAGAAGTAGGTGGGGAATCAGAATATGTAGGAGAAGGATGGCAGAGTCAGACAGATCTAGCCAGCCATCCCAAGGAGCAACATATAAGGAACACAGGTGAGCCACGGGCCACGTGACAGGATAGATTAATGGAAATGGGTTGAGTTGAGATAAAAGAACAAGTTAGCAAGGTGTCTAAGCCATAAACCAGACAGTATAAACTTAATATAAGCATGCGAATTATTTTGGGGGTACTAAGCAGCAGCAGGCAACTAAGTGGTCTGGGGCAGTTGGGCTGCAGGTCTGTGGGTCAGGACCTCTGGCCTAATGGGGCTAAGAATCCTTAATGTAACAGTTACTAATTTCCTTAAGAAGCCTAGCACCCTGAATTGGGTTGCCATGGTGTGCAACATTTTGGTGTTGATAAGACTAGTGAAAGGGGGTGCATTAAACTTAATTTCATTCATATGATACATAATTGAGCATCAGAGACACATGACTGATTGCAAAATAGCTGTGGTTCATTTCCTTGTGGCACTTCTGTTTTAGAGGATAAACCTCCTTAAGAAATGCAGTGACTAAATGGTAGTGGGAAAACTTCAGTAGGGATAGCCTGATGTAGGAAAGAATGCTTTAGCAGATATGTGTGCCCTACCCTGGGTTTCTCATTTAAGAAATACTCCATATATACAAGTATTACAGAGCTTCTTGCATAAGCATACACATACTGAGTTTACAAGTCAAGTGAGGTCCGGAAGCCATTGGGCATCAAGAAGAATGCAGTATTCCCACTCAATGCCATCAAATTCTTCAAGTCCTCACTTTATGAATGATCTTCAATATGAAATTAGTATTAAGCTAGTCAGTGCCACAGTCCATAACTATAAGGCAATTACTAAACATATATTAAGATATATATAACACATATAAAATAATTTGATATATTAAAAGATTTATCAACAGTGACATGCAAACATCTATGATACTTTGAAGTTAAGGCAAGAGAACTATGAACTTAAGGGCAGTTTTATAATAATACTACAATTATATTAGCATCAGGATTCTGAATACTCATTTCTTATTGAGTAAGTAGTTTGCAAAACTTCGCCCCATGCTGCAGGCTGTATAGCGTTATTGCTCTCCTTTGCTATAGAGCGAGTCCTCGGTTCCATTTGTCTATTTTGAACTTTGTTTCCTGTGCACTTTGGTGTCTTATTAAAAATTTACAGCAATTTCTTGATGTCTTCCTTCTGGTTTTGTCCGGTAGTTTCATCATCTCCGAGCTTAAGTTTAGAACAACACACTTTTGAAAAGCAACAGGTCAAAGAAGAAATGAAAAGAAAAGTAGAAAAATGAAAAGGAAAATAAAAAGATATACCAAAAGCTGTAGGATACAGCAAACTCAGTGCTATGGCCAGGGCGGGAAGGGGATTGGGATTGTGGAAGCATAAGTGCCCACATGAGAAAGACATCACAATTCAAGGAACTAGACAATGAACAAACTAAGCCAAACTAGGAAGAAATAAATTAATGGAAGTACAACCAAAACTAAACTAATTTTGAAATAAAACTGAGTTGGTGTTTTGAAAATAAAAATAAATGGTAAATCTATTGATACCATCAGAAATGAGAGAGGTTATATTATAGCGGGCATTATTGAAACCAGGAAGAACACAGAACCTACCACTAACGCCCATACATTAGACCACCTATCAGATAATGGGTTATCAGAAACACAATCTATCAAGAATGAATTATGAAGAAAAATAATCAGAGCAGACTGACAACTACTAATATTCAATTACTAATCACAACCTTTCAAAAAGCCAAGAAACGGGTGGCTTTGTTGAGACCGTCTACTAAATACAATGAAGTAATTCCATTCTTCTTCTCCAGATTGTTCCAGAAATAGAGAGAACACATACAGATATAGTGTGAAGTCACTGCTGCTTTTATGCCCAAACCAAAGCCATCACAAGGAAAGAAAATTATAGGCCAGCATTCCCTTTAAAAACAATTGGGAAATTTTAACTAAAATGCCAGCATACCAAATAATAGCACAGTAAGGGACCTATAAACCATAATCAAATAGCATTATCCCTGGAGTGCTACAGTGAACAACCAAGTCGTGATAAAAACTGTGTCAGCAAATGAAGGACGAAATGCAAAATAAAATCCTGCAAATAGATGCCGAAAAGTACTTGATGCAATTCTGAACTTCTTTATAATAAACTCTCGATGAGGTAAAAATAAAAGGAACAGAGTTTAACAAAATGAAACCCACATATAACAAGTCTACAGGTCTCAATGAAGAAAACAAAAGCTTTTGCCCAAAGATCACTAACAAGCAAGGATGCCCATCTCACCATTTCCTTTTGACATCACAATGAAAGTCTTAGCCCAAACAATTAGGCATGAAAAAGAAATTTAAAGCATTCAGAAGGAAAGGATGGAGCAAAACTGTGCCAGTATGTAAATGGCACAGGCTATGTGCAAAAGCTATGAAGTATGCTAACAAAAAATATCTAGGAAGCAATTTAACTATGAAGTCAGACTCTGAGAATAAACACTAATAATTACAAATACTAATGAAAGAAAAGATAATATGAACAACTGTCCCCCAAACTATTTATTTTTACAGATTAAAAGACAAGAAAACATACTAGCCTAAGTAATCTATACCTGTAGTGTAATCTCTATCAAAATCCCAAGGGCAATTTTTACAAAAATAGTAAAGAATAAATAAATAAATAGAAACGTGAAGTTCATATGGAGTCACAAAAGACTTGTCCCAAAACAACCACAAACAAGAACAAAGCTTAAAACATCTCACTTCCTAATTTTCAAGTATGTTATAAACTACAACATTTAGGACAATATGCTACTGGTATAGAGACAGCCAAGCTCACCATAGCAATAGAACAGACTTCACATATATAAATAAGATCAACTGACCTTTGAACCAATGATTGTTGGGAAACTAAGTGACCACATGTGGAAGAATAGAACTGGATCCTTCTCTTATCCCACTGAGGGAAATAAACTCAAAATGGCTTAGAAGAATAATATATGAAAGTATAAAATTATTAGAAAGGCTGACATTCATGATAGTGATTTGAGTAATAATTTTTATTTATTTAGTAACTATTAGAAGCACAGGCCAAAGAAGCCAAGTGAGATGACTACCCCATCAAAGTAAAATGCCTCTCTTGCAATGCAGAACAAAGCAATAGAGGGAAAAGGCTGCCTGTGGAATATGAGGAAGCATGCACTCAGAAAGGGGTACATTAGATTAAAATTTATTATGTTCCAGCGTAAGATATTTTGTTCCAGAGTGAGCATATGTTCACTATCATGTAATGTTATTTAAAATTACTTCAATAATTCTGTAATAGCTAACAGAAAGCAGCTACTTAATAACCCCCACTACACCTCACACTGTAATTATAGCTTGGTATATTACACTAGATGAGATGGGAATCTTTGTTCTTATAGAACTTAGTTTAGTAAAGAACAAAAACCACTACTCGAAGCCTGTGCACAGCTGGTGCCCTGTGCAACAATGTTTCAGTCAAGAAAGGATGAATTCTAATGAAATTGAACTATTCATATTAACTGGTATTTTTCTGAACCTTCTCTGTGTTTATATCTGTTACATATACAAGTACCATTTGTGCTACATTTTGCTACAAAATAAGTTTCATAGTTTTTCAATGGCCTGTAATATTCAGTATAGGAACATGATGTGCAAGGTTGCAGTCTCTGAGCAATGTGAGCCACAAAACCACAAAAATCTATGAATATTTTTATGTTGTCTGCCTTAGGGGGAAAATCCCTGTGAATGCATTTCTCAGATGGAATAATTCCCTTTTGTTAAGTGATGTGTGCCTGTATAAAAGGAAAAACCAGACACAGCTGGAATGGACATTTTTTCGAGGGCACTTTCTTCTAAAGAAAGTAACATCTGGACTGATGTCACTCAGTTGATATAGCTCTTGCTAAGCATGCATCAAGGCTTGAGTTCCATCCCAGCCCCACAAAGTTCATAGACCAGGTATGGTGATTATACATACTACATACATACATACATACATACATACATACATACATACATACATATAAACATAAATATATATACATATATATATATATATATATATATATACACACATAATCTCACAGCTCAGGAAGTGAATACATAAGGACCAGAGTTCAAGGTCATCCCAACCCAACACAAGGTGTTTAAAGCCAGCCTGAAATAGAGACTCTGTCTCAAAAAGGCTGAGGCAGCAGGATCGCAACTCAAAGCCACATTGGGATCTGTAGTAAACATCTTCTCTCAAAGATTAATAACAACAACAAAATGCAAGAGGTAAGCTAGCAAGTGGGGTACATGACAGAGTAGTATATTCTGTTACTGTGGTCAGCACATGCAGTAATAGTGGTGGCTGCAATAGTGGGATCACAGGAGATCCCTGGTCGGTCACAGCTCTTCAGTTCACTGCGCTGGAAGAAACGGTGAGTTAGCACTGCAGTGTTTGTTACCAGATATTGCAAACTGTGTTAGAAATTTTAGGCTTTATCCTATGGGCACATAATACTTCCAAGAGTCCTAATATGGCAGTAACAGCCAGATTTTGTTGTAGTGATAAATGAAAGGGAACAAGCCCAAGAAGAGAAACTCAAGCCAAGAAAGGACAGCGCGGGAAATAGCAAAAAAAGTAGTAAGGACAGCAAACACTGTGTGGATAAAGGCAGGAGCAGAAAACAGAATCGAGGGAATCACTGGCTGAATGAAGACTGTGAAGGAAAAGGAGGAAGGTGAGGAGTGTGGCCTGGGCACCAGGATAGAGAAGGAAACTGGAAAACCACTTACTGAGATGTGGAGTAGAGAAACCGGCTTCCAGAGGTGATAAGATGGTCTACTTTAGGTGTAAAAAAAATTGATTTGCCTGTGAAACACGTGAGTCAGAGTGTCTGTTATTTGGGAAGGAAAACTGTGCTCGAGCTTCAGACTTGAAAAACCATCTCCACACAAATGAATGTAAGCGCATATTTCACAAATATAGAAATCACTAGCATTGGAGGGTGAGGTCAGAAGCCATAGCAATTACTGTAAGGGGGCAACTGCCAGAGAAAGACTTAGAAAACACACAAAGTGGCCAGTGACTATGAGCACTTGCTGCACAACTATTGAGACCTTAACTCAAACCCTTAGCTCCCTGAAAGACCTGAAATGACTGTGAGTTTCTGTAACCCTAGTTCCAGAGGGACAGAAACACTGTGTTGCTAACCAACCAGCCTAGACAAAACCAGGTTCTGTGGGAGACCCTGTATCAAGAGAATAATATTTGAGTGTGATGGAACAGTATA